>CATNWA010002020.1:452500-457500 GCA_951230385.1 Staurois parvus | reverse complement strand
CAGAATGGATCAGATCTGTGGATTGAGCTTAATGGATCGGACCAATGATGGTAACCTCTGCTTTTTTTTTCATCATTTGCTCACATTAAATTGTTGAGATTTTTACAATATCAGTTTAATGCATACAGTATTATCTTATGAAGGAATGTTAAAGTCCAGCTCCAGGCAATGTTAGGTTTGGACACGGGGGATTAGAACTATTGGCAGGTTGGTACTGCTGCCTGTGTCCCAATTGGAGAGATTTTTTTTTTCTCTCTTCTGCCCCAGTAATCACACCAGAAGCAAAGAATATTCCCAAAAGTGTCAAAGGTGTCAAAACTTTACACAGCTGACAGGACTAAAACAATGGTTTATGCAAAGCTGGGATTTAAAGCAGTTGTATATCCAGTGAAGTGTCTGTCCTGAGGTCATACATAGAGATGAAACAAATCCTCTTACATAAGTTGTATATGTTTATCTATAGCTGTTTTTTCTAAACAGCCTTTAAACTGCTGAATTTATAAAGCTTGTCTCAGAGTTCAGAAAAGGAGGGGTCAGAGAGCTGAAATTACATACTGCAGAGCTCCGTGAAGAGATCTCTGAGAGCTGATTAGAGGGAAGAAACACACCACTCCATACAGCACACAGTAACAGAGCTGAGGCTGTCAACCAGCTAGAAGTCCCTCCCCTGTCACCATTGTTTTCTTGGTGTCAGGAAAACTTGTCAGAAGGGACTCATGCTGATAGCATAGGAATGAGTCTGCAGACAGAAATAACATTTAGTGATCTTAATGGAGACCAGTACACACTATATAGAGGATATGCTTTGTTCATATTTCATGTCTGAGGTGTACAACCACTTTAAAGGAACCTTTTTATGTACATTCTCTTTTGCAAAGTGTTTTGCTTTGGATAACAACATTTTTTTTTTTTTTTCCTGACAGAACTTCCAGTGCAATGAAGCCATATTTGAGGCAGTGGAGCAGCAAGACCTGGAGGCCGTCCAGATCCTTCTGTACCAGTATACAGCCGAGGAACTGGACCTTAATACGCCCAACAGTGAAGGACTGACCCCCTTGGATATTGCTATCATGACAAACAATGTACCCATTGCTCGGACACTGTTGAAGGTTGGAGCCAAGGAAAGCCCCCACTGTAAGTAAGCTAAAAAAACTCTGAAGGGTACAAATATTTAGCATTAGACTTTAGGACATCTGGTTCGGACATAACAAGCTGGTTATTATAGAGCTGCTAATAACAGTCATTATAAACCTATTTTGTACACCGTAAGATTAAGAATAGAACCGATAAAGTGGGACTTTTGAGGCACAACATTATACAGTAAAATTCCATTTTATTATATCCATATACAAAAAATAAATCCTATTACAACGTCAATTCCTCTAAAAATGTTGCAACAGTTTAGCACAATAAAATACATATTTCACTCATAGGATGCATCAAGTTCACAAAGTGATATATCAGAAGCTGGCCCGACACATTTCTTGGACAAAGTCCACTTCTTCAGGAGCCAATCTATACATCAAAATTGTAGAAAATAGTATTCATACAGGTTAATATAATAATCTAAATTCAATCAAGAATAGCTAACTAACAACCCATTGAATAATTCTAAAGGATTGATCTATCACACCCAAGGGGGAGGGGGGGGGGGGGGGGGAGTTGGGGAAAAAAAGGGGAAGGAAGGGCGAGTGAGTGGCGGAACAAGGACCAGGCACCCAGTGAAAAACACATAGCTGGGTACTGGAGAATTGGAGAATAGGGGCTCAGATTAGCTATGGCTGCTATATGGGCAGTTTGTGGACGCTATCTCAGATATTGAATTGTCATTAACCTCTTTTGAATGGTATAGGTGTGGAAGGACTATTATTAATTATATAATATATTTTTCTTCTTTCTTTTTTGAGGGGGGGGGGGGGCTGTGGTGCCCAGCTATGGGGTTTTTCACTGGGTGCCTTGTCCTTGTTCCGCCCCTCACTCCCCTGTCCTGCCTTTTCTTCCATCTTTTCATTCTTACTGTCTGTATGCTGCAAGATTGCATCAGGGACCATCACCCATCACTGACCTGTTCCTAGTAAAGCATCACTTGTCCTTCCCTCTTTCCATTTTTGTTTGTTTGCAAGAATGCATCATAATATTTTTCACATAGAAAAAGAGAGAATTCTACTCTGCAACCTGCTAGCAAAGTAAAGACTTTTTTTCTACTCATGCTTTGGCTGCTTTCTAAAGAAATGAAATGCCTGCTACACACGGTAAGTCCGAGGAGATCAGATATAGTGAATGCAGGGTCCGGGGGGACCAGATGTAGTGAATGCAGGGTCCAGGGGGGACCAGATGTAGTGAATGCAGGGTCCGGGGGGACCAGATGTAGTGAATGCAGGGTCCGGGGGGACCAGATGTAGTGAATGCAGGGTCCGGGGGGACCAGATGTAGTGAATGCAGGGTCCGGGGAGACCAGATGTAGTGAATGCAGGGTCCGGGAGACCAGATGTAGTGAATGCAGGGTCTGGGGAGACCAGATGTAGTGAATGCAGGGTCCGGGGGGACCAGATGTAGTGAATGCAGGGTCCGGGGAGACCGGCTGTAGTGAATGCAGGGTCCGGGGAGACCGGTAGTGTAGTGAATGCAGGGTCCGGGGAGACCGGCTGTAGTGAATGCAGGGTCCGGGAGACCGGCTGTAGTGAATGCAGGGTCCGGGGAGACCGGCTGTAGTGAATGCAGGGTCCGGGGAGACCGGCTGTAGTGAATGCAGGGTCCGGGGAGACCGGCTGTAGTGAATGCAGGGTCCGGGGAGACCGGCTGTAGTGAATGCAGGGTCCGGGGAGACCGGCTGTAGGGAATGCAGGGTCCGGGGAGACCGGCTGTAGGGAATGCAGGGTCCGGGGAGACTAGATATAGTGAATGCAGGGTCCGGGGAGACTAGATATAGTGAATGCAGGGTCCGGGGAGACCAGATGTAGTGAATGCAGGGTCCGGGGAGACCAGATGTAGTGAATGCAGGGTCCGGGGAGACCAGATGTAGTGAATGCAGGGTCCGGGGGACCGGCTGTAGTGAATGCAGGGTCCGGGGGGACCGGCTGTAGTGAATGCAGGGTCTGGGGAGACCAGATATAGTGAATGCAGGGTCCGGGGAGACCGGCTTTAGTGAATGCAGGGTCCGGGGAGACCGGATATAGGGAATGCAGGGTCCTGGGTTTAGTAACACTTTAAATTGTTAATCATTTGCAACAAAGATAGGGAAACGTTATAACTGTCCTTTATCAGGTTTAGCAGCTTTTCCAAAAACAAAATGCTTCTCCTTTTTATTCTTTTTAATGTGACACATTTTTCTTTCATCTAGTTTTCTTATTTTGATTGTGGAGATATACATGTACATTTTTGTATATGCTCCCTCTAGTGGGAATGAATGTCATTAGCATTTCTATTTGAAGCAAGCTACAGCCGTTTTAAGTAAAAAAAAAAAAAAAAATACGCCAAGTAAACAATATACATTGCAAGGATTTAAGCAAGCCATATTGCAGATCGATATTTGCTTCTGTTCTTTATCTAATGTAGGCCTGACCATGTTCTTCCTCAGCCTGATGCTAACTGGATGCACCTTCTCAGTAAAAGTGATGTAAAGAAAAGGAGCAACATCTGCATTTAGTTTTAGGGACCCTGTGAAGGTATCTCACCAAAAACGGAACCCCTGTCACAGGTTTTGTCAGGATTTCACTTGAAGTCTCCAGGGAAAAGTAATGAGTGAGTCGCATATGCTTTCTGTGGTTCTCCCTACAGAGTACCACTGCTATGGTTGCAAAGAGGTGAAATTTGACTTTTCAGCATTGTTAAAAAAAAAAATTAACTTGGCTGCAGATTAACTCCTTAGAGTTGTCGTAATATTTGTCAGTTTTTTTATGTCGCATGATATTCGAGCAGGGGTTTTTTAAACACAGATTAAATTTAAAAAAACACTAACCACTTAGTGATGGAGGGCAAAACAAAAATTAATGTCTGAACACAATTTTGCAACTTTGACATGTGTTTGTAAAACTATACATACCATTGAAACTATGTTGTGCATCCAGGTGGATTATTCCTTGTTTCAGGACAAATTTGGCTTTCATTTGGTTGTAAATGGTAACCAATATCTCCTGGGGTTTTTTTTTTTTGTTTTATTATCAAAGGAAAACTGGCCCAAAATAGTAAAAAAACAAAAAAAAAATTTAACTGTATATTTCTTGCTATTACCATAATTTACCACGAAAGAACCCAATATAAATTCTCCTGCTTCTGATTGATCACAGTGATACCGCATATGTGTATGTTGTTGTTTGTACCCGTAGTACGGCTCAGAAACAAGTGTGCATTTTGCTTTTTTTTTATCCTGCCTAGAACACACTGCCTGACACTAATTTCAATAAATGATTTTTCTTTTAAATCCTACCCAAAATATACTGACCCTGACCTTTGACCCTACCACTAACCCTGGCACTGACTTAGATCTAACCTTCATCTATTTTTTTTTTTTTTTTTTTTGTGCTCACTTTTGTTTGTTCACATCTTCCTCTCCTGCAAAGAGGGAGATATACAATGTATCTCTTTTCCATTCAGAAGAGGAAGTAAACACATGGGTTGGACTGCAGAGTGACTGATCACTGTCATAGCCAATCAGAGGCTAGCACAGTGATTAGGTGACCCAAAACTGGGAGTTCCAGGTTCCGTTCGTTAGTATGGGACCCAGGGCTCCCGGTGAGAGTCCATTCTCTGTGCTGGGAGTGTGGTGTGTGGCTCCCAGCACAAAGACAGGTACGCAGATATGCGGCCCCATGAAAAAAAGCCCAGTTTTGTGAGGCCGGGTTATTTAAAATTGTATATCAATTATATATTATATCATTTATTATTTCTTTTATTTTTTTGTGGTGTTTAAAGGACTTATTCACATGGATACAAAGGCCCATACAGCTTGTGTTTATGCAGGCAGACTTGACATGTGTTCCATGCAGCCATGGTCTGCAGCC